>LR812543.1:17366318-17383818 GCA_903798195.1 Danio kyathit | reverse complement strand
TCGCCACAGCGGAATG
Organism: Danio kyathit; assembly: GCA_903798195.1. Taxonomy (NCBI): domain Eukaryota; kingdom Metazoa; phylum Chordata; class Actinopteri; order Cypriniformes; family Danionidae; genus Danio; species Danio kyathit. The sequence continues at coordinate 17,383,802 of LR812543.1, read as the reverse complement.
AACCGCCAACTTATCCAGCACGATTTTACGCAGCGGATGCCCTTCCAGCCGCAACCCATCTCTGGGAACATCCACACACACATTCACACTCATACACTATGGACAATTTAGCTTACCCAATTCACCTGTACTGCATGTCTTTGGACTGTGGGGGAAACCGGAGCACCCGGAGGAAACCCACGCGAACCCAGGGAGAACATGCAAACTCCACACAGAAACGCCAACTGACCCAGCCCAGCCGAGGTTCGAACCTGCGACCCAGCGACGTTCTTGCTGTGAGGCAACAGCACTACCTACTGCGCCACTGGGTTGCCCCAATTTTGATCATTATTTTCCATATTGAACGATAACGATATATATTTCGATATAAGTTGTTGCTTCCAGACTTAAAAGAGTACCCCAACAATGACTGAAGCCACAAAAATTAGAAGGTCCATTAAATGGCATAACATATTTTCAGTCGATAAATTTTCAGGGGCTGAAAATTCAATACATCTCTAATGTCCAACACACTTTTAGGTTCCCATTGTTGCACATTTCTGCTGTTTGATTGGCTCTTAAATTGGTACAGAGTAAAAAAAAGTCCAGAGCTTATTATTGTTATTGACATAAGTTTTATCCCGATTTGATATAATATCGTTTATCGGCCCAGCCCTAATATAGCACATCATGTGTCTTTCACCATATAGAAAATTGTAATAGTATAACAAACTCTAAGTGTAACTGGCTTAATTTTGAATCTCCTAGCTGCCATTTGGAATGCTACATGTGTTTTATGTGTGAAATACCAGCCTGATCTCACAAGGGAATGTAAATAATTTACGTTTTGTCAGTTTAGTGGCTAATTAATTCACCAAACCCCACCCCTAAACTACACTATCATTGGGGGATGAGCAAATCATACTAAAATGTATGAATGAGATTATACAAATTCATACGAATTAGCCATTAAATCAAAACGTTACGAATTAGCGTGAGATAGCATTGGAAATGCTGTTAGCATTTATTATTTTCTTATTGTTTACATGTTTAGGTGAATCCTTGGAGAGTAAACGCTCGGTTACAAGATGTGACTGAATTATCAATTTCAGCAGCGGCTTATAGGGGCGGAGCACTTCAAATACTAGACAGCATTTGATTGGACAGAACAGAAGGTCTGATGGCAGGAACAAGAAATTTTAGGTTTTGAATGTACATATCTTCTAACTGTGAGTTTGTCACTGTGTTTGGAGCACACTAGCTTAAAGATATCCTTAAAGTTTGCGTAAAATTAAAATGTACAATGTTTATTTTGCTAGCGCACGTTGCTGTTCTTTAGGTGAACAATTAATTCGTGTTAATCTACTGAGAATTTTAGTTTTTGTTTTGGTAATCTTCGATCAAAGTCTAATCATTTGCTTCCGCGGTTGTTCTATGATGACATCAGTTTGACGGATTCAGCCAAAATATTCTTAACCACGCCCCTCTTATCGTTAGTTTGCTGTGAGGGAATAATGCGCAAAAGGAAAACTTTGCCTCTACTAGTACTCTGTTTCAGTTGAAAGTACATCAACATACTAGTGTTGTCGCTAGGCATGGGCCAGTATAAGATTCTGACGGTATGATAACCTTGGACAAAAATATCACGGTTTCACGGTATTACGGTATTGTGATTACTGCTATAAAATATATTCTTTTTAAATGTCTGGGTAAAAAAACAAAAACATTGTTTCCCCTTTGAAAACAATATATTTTATTTTTTGAAAGATTTAAAATATTTTGCAGCAGTAAACACGTCAGACTAAATAATTCAAATAAATCATCGACTTCTGCTGTCAAAAACACAGATTTCTTTACAATTTAAACAGCATTTTTCGATATCTTTTCTGCTGGAGATACTGTTGTCCTAAAAAGCAACAACAAAAAAATGTAAATAAAAAAATCTTACTCATACCTTAGGAACAGGATTACAGAAAATTTGGCGGTTTTAAAACCTTGACTTTTCCAAACCCCGGTATACCTTGAAAACGGTTATCGTCCCATGCCTAGTTGTCGAGATACTGGAATTCGATACCAGTCGATACTGAAATTTTAAAAAAATGTCCATTTCCCGCAAACATTTTGAGTGCCTTCTTAAACAGCGCTGAGTTGCCATTGTGTTCACGTGCTCAACAGAAATGACTGTGATTGGCTGTGAAGGTCATCAGTTCATCAAACTCACCGCTGTTTACTGAGTGTAACTACAGATACAGGTACACTGGAGTGTTTTAAAGCCATAAAGATTAATCGTTTCATATGTCAGTATGTCAGGTTATAAACAAACCAGCTGATATTTGCAGCTTTAAAATGCTCCAGTGTCTGTATATCTGTGTTTACAGATGTTATGCATGTTAGCCGGAAATGGACGTCTTTAAATTTTAAGTACCGAATTGGTATTGAATTTCAGTATTCAGTATTCGATTCACGCTGACTTTAAGACTAGCATATTGATGCTAACCCCCCAAAAAAACGTTCAATTTGATTTCATGGACTTTAAGAGAAGAATTGCCAGTTAGCCATTGTGCTATCAGCTCTATCGGATAAAGAAACAGTGATTGATGTGCAATGTCAAGACTAAGATGCCCGTACACCATATATAGCCTCTCAGCCTCTGGCCATTTACTGAAACACTCCTAATTAGTTCCTGACAAAAGGTGATCCGTCACCGTGTCACCTCTCGAAAAGTGCACTGTAATGGTCGAAATCTCGCCTGAAAGATGCAGCACTTTGAATCTTTCTCAGTGGGAAGCTTGACCGCTTGCTGTGCCCGTGGATGTTGGGTTTAATTGTGTTGCTGAGCATGGGCCCATGTGCAAATGATTGAGAATTATTAATATTATGAATTTTTCATCAATGAGGATCTAGGCTTGGCATTGGCTCAAAAGGGAGAATGTATTTCGAGTGTGGGCTCCGCATTTCAGCGTAGAGCCTAGGATTTTATGAATAATTGATAAAAAACAAGGCATAATGTAGGGATATTCAAAGCACTTCTGTCATTATGAGGATTCAAATCTGTAAAGGAATGTGCATGATACCGTGGAAGCCCTATAGGAAGATATACACAATTATCTGTGTCTTGTTTTTTGCAAGCTCGACACAGCAAAAGTTGTTTTGTCAAAAACGTCATGATAATGGAATTCAAAATTAATAATTCATATTGAATTAGTCAAAAATAAAGTTGTGAACATATGAAAGAATCCTATCATCATTATATGTCATTTTATTAATAAGATATTTTTTAATAAATAAGATAACTATTATTCCCAACTAGAAATTGCTTATTATTATTCAATTTAGCATAAATAGCCAAAAGATTCATAAGATCATAAGCTAGGAGTGTATACCAAAATTTTGATTCAATCAATTAAATCAAATAAGAATAACCCTAAATAAAATAAAACTATATTATAAATTATCATACTTATTTTCTGTAATATTTTCTATACCTTTAATAAATCCTTTTAATTATTTTCAAATAAAATAACTATACTAATAACTATACTAACTTATATATAAATCATGAAGCATCATGTAGTTGCAATTGTAATCAAGTTTGATACAACATTTTAGAAATCTAGTCAGGCAATCCATTCTAAAACATTTGATTTATCGGCTAATGATCATAAATTCTTATTTGAACACAAGTAGAAAGCTTTAATTACCAAGGAAGTGTAAATCTGAAGCGGTTAATAAACTATGTATTGAACCAGTGAGAAACTGACCGATGAAGGAGGGCTGGAAGAGGGTCTCGGGGCAGCGGAACCTCTCATTACCGATGGTGATCACCTGACCGTCGGGCAACTCGTAGGACTTTTCCAGAGAGGAAGAGGAGGCGGCGGTGGCCATTTCATTCTCGAAATCCAGAGCCACGTAGCACAACTTCTCCTTAATATCACGAACAATCTCCCTCTCAGCTGTAAAAACGAGTTAGAAAGCTATTAATGCATAATTATGTACCCAATTCTTTCACGGAATACTAATGGCAGCCGACAGGTGGTGCTGTTTAGTCTAGGGCGAAACAAACATTATTAAAAATTTAGATGTTTCTACCGTTTTCTTAAGCCTCACGATGCTTTGTGTGATTTATGTGAATGACTTCCATTAAACAATGAGTGAGGAGTTTAATATTAATAAATAAATGTAAAAATGTTTAAATTATTTTTAAAATTGGTACAATGAGATGCCATTATTATCACAGTTAGTACATTACATATTAAAAGCCAACTTATTAGAAGTAACAAATTAGCCTACTTTCAGCAGAACACAAATAACCCCAAAATTATTTCTGCAGTAATATTACAGACATGTTGAAAATTACCATACTGTATGGGGATAAGAGAAAATAATGTAGAAGAACAAAACACAGTGAACTCAAAAGAGCTTTGCGCACAGATGCTAAAGCTAACTGATTCATTCATTTTTCTTTGGCTTATTCCCTTTATTTATCAGCAGTCACCACAGCGGAACAAACCGTCAACTTCCAGCATATGTTTTACACAGTGGATGCCCTTCCAGCCACAACCCATATTGGGAAACACCCATACACTCTCGCATTCACACACGTACACTACAGGCAATTTAGCTTATTCAATTTACCTATAGCTTATGTCTTTAGACTGTGGGGAAACCCCACGCGAACACGGGCAGAACATGCAAACTCCACACAGAAACACCAACTGGCCCTGCCGAGGCTAGAATTTGTGACCTACTTGCTGAGAGGCGACAGTGCTAACCACTGAGCCACCGTGTCGCCCCTGCTAAAGCTAATGTTATTAAAATAGCAAGAGTAACATTTACTTACTTATTTTAATCACAAATAGATATAATTCACAAAGTCAAACGTACTCAATGTTTAGTGCAGGCTTAATATTTGAAGTAATTTGTTTCAGTTTTTTAAAGGAAGTTCCCCGAACAGGAAGTGCAACCCATAATTTGAAACACAAATTATTTATTAAATTTGAAAAAAGGTGGATATAAAACATTAAACTTATATATATACAATTCACAATCTACTAAATCAACTATACTGTCAAAGATAAATTACCAGTAGTGACGAACGAGTAGCCTCTCTCAGTCAGGATTTTCATCAGGTAGTCAGTGAGGTCTCTCCCGGCCAAATCCAGTCTCATGATGGCATGTGGAAGGGCATAACCCTCATATACGGGCACATTGTGAGTCACACCATCACCAGCGTCCAGCACAATACCTAGAGCAAATCATAAATGCATGAAAAACTTTAAAAAACACACACACAAATACGCTAGTCAGTGTAGGCAATGCTAACCTGTGGTACGGCCAGAAGCGTACAGTGACAGCACAGCCTGGATGGCCACATACATAGCTGGAACGTTGAAGGTCTCAAACATGATCTGCAATACAGTGAATATATGTTTAATATCGATGAAATTTCGTGATTTGAAAGCAGTATGAAGACTTGCCTGGGTCATCTTCTCTCTGTTGGCTTTGGGATTCAGAGGAGCTTCAGTAAGGAGGACGGGATGTTCCTCAGGGGCCACGCGGAGCTCATTGTAGAAGGTGTGATGCCAGATCTGGGAAAATAGTATTGGATTTTTTCAGTACAGCATAGAGTTTTAGTTTGCAATTGGTGTTGTGGTGCTGTTACTTTGTATTATAATGTTTGCCCATGTCTAGTCAAGCAGTGAGTAGTTAAGAAAAGTTAGAGTATGATTTTTTTTTCTGCTGTCTATGGGAGGCTGTTTCCAAAAATTATGGCATGTGGTTTGTGCCAAAAATGGGTTGGTTCTATTTGTTTGTAGATGTTGTCAAACCAAAAGTCATTGTGTACTTGTGTCATTTTATTTATGTCGTCTTGTTCTGTTGTTTACCGCATTCGAGTTTGTGGCATGGTGCTGTCTGTTAGAACCCATTTTATACCTTAACCCCAAACCTATCAATGCTTTGCACTATATATTTGTCTGTTTACAGCATATTTAAGATACATTTGTATATACTGAGAAGTACGGTCCTTTTTTGATATTTTGTACTATTTTTTAACTAGCTTTTCCAAAAAATTATGGAGATTGCTTTGTGACAAAAAAAGTGTTGACTGTTTGTACTATACATTCTTCATGGTTACAGCTCTTTGTGTAGCCTACTTGTTAAGATAAGTTTGTTTGTGCTTCAACTTTTTCTGTCTTATATGTAAAATATTTCTGTCATAATCTCTAAAAAAATATGGGGTTCCAATTGTGCCAAAAAAGAAGAACTGATTGCTTTGTATAATATGCTTATCTAGGTCTACTGTTATCGCTGTTGTTTTTGTTGATTTTCCCCAGGTTCTGATTTCTGTTCTGTAGGTAAACAACTAAAATGTGTTTTATATAGAAAATGTAAAGAACACTTTACAATATGGTCCCATTATTTAAATTTATAAGTTAACAGTAAATATTTAAATGAATATTTAATTAATATAAAAATGAATATTTCTGAAGCACTTATTAGTCTTAATTAATGTTTATTTCAGCCTTTATTTACACATTATTAATGTCTAAAGGTGTAACTTTTATTTATTAGTATTTAATTATTAGTTAATTGACCTGATCTTACCTGAAGTAACAATAAAGAGTTGCATATTTATTAACAACAGTTGACAAAATACTATTACATGTTAATTGTTTGTTGATGCTGGTTAATATATTATCTAACATCAAATAATAAGATGTCAGTGGTTCAATTTTTTATAAAAATTACTCTATTAAAGTCTATATTAACAAAAAGCAAAAAGCTATCAGGAAAAAGATATCATGAACTGTAGACTAACACAGTTACAGAATGGATTAAAATAAAGTAAATGTCTGCAATATACATGCCATTAAAAAATAAAATTTGTTTGTTTTTGGCACAAATGAAATGCCATAAAAATCACGTGAAAAACCAGCCAGTCACAAGGAAACTTGACTATTTCACGCATTGTCCGAAAAGTGTCTAATTTGTATGAAATTTGATGGATTTCATTCATATGTAAGTACGATTTTGAGGCATACCCCCAAACCCCACCCCTAAACCTACCCCTTATTGGAGGATGAGCAAATTATACCAAAATGTATGAATGAGATAGTACAAATTAATAAGAATTAGCGACTAAATCAAAAATTCGCTAACGAATTGCCATGAAGTTGCATTGGAAATATCCCAAAATTTGAGCTGTTTACATAAATTTAACACATTGACCAATAGAAGGCAGCTTAATTTGCAGGTGACTTCTATGTGAGCAGTGCTTTATACATCGCTTCTACCTTCTCCATGTCGTCCCAGTTGGTGATGATGCCATGCTCAATGGGGTATTTGAGGGTGAGGATGCCTCTCTTGCTCTGGGCCTCGTCTCCTACATAGCTGTCTTTCTGACCCATACCAACCATCACACCCTAAAGGAAAGATCATAATAAAACCTGTCAGTCACAATCCATGCATTTAAGATGACCTTTTCTCCACAGCTTAAAAACTGCCAATACATGGATTTGCCAGTTTCAAACCGCTGAAGTAATATTTTTTGGCGCAAATATGCATTCACAATGGTATTATCCATTATAGGGGTGGACAAATGTATATTTAAGTATATTTAGTCTATTATTTTAATTATTAATATTATTCAAGATACAGATCAGAGCAAACTTTTTCTTAACTATTAAAGGGGCAGACCCCCCCATATATCTTGTGTTGACATCCATCAGGGGGGATCAAGCCTTAATTAGGGGGGTCTGTCCCCCTTAACCCCCCTGTATTTCACATTCTGGTGCTTGAAAAAGAGATAAAAATATATATATATAGATGTGACATCAATATATAAAAATAATAAAGGTATTAAAACAGTTGCTATATGCTCCTACTTAATAATTATAATAATTCCTTACATTTATAAGGCTTTTCTGGACACTCAAATCGCTTTACACATTGGGGGAATCTCCTCATCCACCACCAGTGTGCAGCATCCACCTGGATGATGCAGCCATTTTGCGCCAGACCGCACACCACACACCAGCTGATTGGTGGAGAGGAGACAGAGTGATGAAGCCAATTATGATATGGGGATGGTTAGGAGGCCATGATAGACAGAGGCCAGTGGGCAAATTTGGGGTGTCGGGGTTAAACCCCTACTCTTTTCGAAGGACTTCCTGGGATTTTTAACGACCACAGAGAGTCAGGACCTTGGTTTAACATCTCATCCGAAAGACGAAACTCACTGAGCAGTATAGGGTCCCCTTCACTATACTGGAGCATTAGGACCCACACAGACTGCAGGTTGAGCGCCCCTTGCTGGCCTCACTAACACCACTTCTGGCAGCAACCTAGCTTTTCCATGTGGTCTCCCATCCAGGTACTGACCGGGCGCAGCCCTGCTTAGCTTGTGAGAGTTGCAGAGAGCTAGCTTCCGGCAAAACTTAAACGTTTTTACATAAAAAAAAACTGTTTAATAGCTAATTAACTGTTTGATAACTATTATTTTAAATATGTAAAGTATATCTTTTTACGTATAACTGATACTCTTTTCCCTTCTTTTCAAACTCTTTTTATCCATTTTATATCTTGTTGATGCATTTAAAATTATTTTTTAATGCACTGAAAACAAAATTCATTGGATTTACTAAATATTTTTAACATAAGTGGTTGCAAACAATTTATATAGGCTGAATTTAAACATGAATTTTATGAACAATGAATTTTAGTAATGTTCAACTTAATTTGTTTGTTTAAATTCAGTCTATATAAATAGTTTGCAACCAATTACCTTAAAAATGTATTAAATCCTTGAACCATTCATACAATGACCAATATCCAAATGACCTTCTAGCCAATCAGAATCAAGAATCTAACAAACTAAAATAAAGTAGGATATGGCATTACACATGTTTTTTGTTTTGACAAAAATAGCAATTCCAATGCTAAACTTCCACTTTTAATTTCCCATTCCATTAGCAATATTAAAGCATGTTGTTAGCATTACCCTTTCAGGTCAAAGGTCAAAGTGTAAGAACTCCTGACTTAAAAGATGCTTTACTGATTGGATGTAAATAAGACTAAGCTCCATATGGCGTAAATGAACGTATGGCATCTCACCTGATGGCGTGGTCGGCCCACAATGGAGGGAAACACGGCTCTGGGAGCGTCGTCACCAGCAAAGCCGGCCTTCACCAGACCTGAGCCATTGTCACACACCAGAGCGGTGGTCTCTTCCTCGTCACACATGTTTGCTTAGACAGCTGCAGCACACACACACACACACGTCCATTAAATTCACATTACATTACACTCATGCAGCACTTGAAGCTAAATGTAAATGATTCATCTACTGGGTTTGTGTAGTGTCCTCTTTATGGGAGGCTGGCAGTGTGCTATAAATAATTCATAGCTGAGCATAAAAAGCTTGTAATATTTTTATGGTGCTGCGTGTTTATTTGAAGTTGTTACGAATAATCAGAATACGAGCATTTCTGTTGGTCCACTGCGCATATGAACCAAAGTAATGAATTATTAAAGAGATATTTCATTCAGAAAATCCGAAGCTGGTTGAAGCTATTTCGTCAGCGTAACAGGAAAGATGGGATTTAGGAGCTGTGCAATTTATGAATCACAGATTTTTAATATACACTAATGTTTAATGTGATGTCTTTTATATCCCTCAAGGCTGTGTTTATAATATATAAAAGTATAAAATACAGTAAAATTGGAGTAAAAGTAAAAAGTAAAAGTGAGTAAACCTGACAAGTTGACAACTTAAAAAAGTACAAATACATTTTAATTTGGAACTGTTCAGTAAAAAAAAAGTTTTGCAAACAAAAAATAAAGTATTGAGCAAAACAAATAAATAAATAAATGCAAATATTCAAAAATCGCAAAACGAAAATTTATTTTTGAGAAATAAAAATTAAATTTGCTAACAAAACAAGAACTGCAAATAAAAATCAATAAATAAATAAATAAAAATATTTGCAATTTTAAAAGAAAAAACTATATATATTTGCATATTTGCAAAATATTTTTATAGCATTGCCTTAAAAAACCCGTCCAGTCAATTGCAATGCTCATTTTGATTTGCTTTTTAGTCAACCGTGAGTTTGCGAGGCTGTTTTCACTTTGCACTTCATGTTTCTGTGCGTTTCACTTTGTGGCCCTGAATTGAGCGGGCAGAGTCAAGGAAACTTAGGCGTTTATGCCATATTTATTTCTCAAAACTTAATTTTCCTTTTGCAGTTCTTTATTTTTGCTAGCAAAATTTATTTTTATTTCTCAAAACTTGATTTTCGCTTTTGATTTGCTTTTGTTTATTTGTTTTTTGCTCAAAAAAACGTTTGTAAAGCTTTTATTTTGCAAGTATACCGTCGAAGTCAGAATTATTAACTTCCCTGAATTATTAGCCCCCCTGTTTATTTTTCCCACAATTTCTGTTTAACGGAGAGAAGTTTTTTCAACACATTTCTAAACATAATAGTTTTAATAACTCATTTCTAATAACTGATTTATTTTATCTTTGCCATGATGACAGTAAATAATATTTGACTAGATATTTTACAGTTTAGTGACATTTAAAGGCTTATCTAGGTTAATTAGGCAGGATAGGGTGATTAGGCAGGTTATTGTATAATGATGGTTTGTTCTGTAAATAATCAAAAAATAATTGGCTTAAAGGGGTTAATAATTTTGATGTTTTTTTTTAGTTAAAAACATATAAATAATAAAACAAAAGAAATAAAACAAAGACTTTCTCTAGAAGAAAAATATGCAGACATACTGTGAAAATTTCCTTGCTGTGTTAAACATCATTTGGGAAATATTTAAAAAAGAAAAACAACTTCAAAAGGGGTTTAATAGTTCTGATTTCAACTGCCCTAGATGGACTCTATAGTTATTAGAATTACGCACTTAGTTCCTTAATATTTTTCAGGCAACTTGTTTACTTTTATTCTTTTTTAGTAAAGTGAACTAATCACTTTTTATTCAGTATTCTTCATACTCAACGTAATAAACCCTTTTCACATTTCCGGGTTTCTCAGTAGCGGAAGTCGTCATAATTGGGAAAACTTAGAGCTCAGTGAATAGGACAGTACAACAAAATTTTTTTTACAATCTTATTTGCTCAAATAATAAAAGAAAAACTCCACTATGATGTTATAAAGAAGTTCAGAAAAAGGAAAAAAATTGTGTGAGACTGATGACGGCAGCCATCCCAGATGCTGCATTAGATATGCCTCGCATAAGCGGTCATTTGAAGCAAAGATGATATAATATATTCATAAATACATATAAATGTTCATACGTTTAAAAAAAAAAATCTAAATATTAAAAACTTTCAAGGATTTAAGATTATGATGAACATTAAACGAGTCATAACAGGCTTGTGAAAAGGGTCCATTCAAAATATTCCTTTTGTGCTCTACAAAGTCCTCCAGCTTTGAAAATATCAACTTTAAATATCTCACTTTATATTAAATGTCTTAAACTACTATAAAAGCAATGAAATCTAATATTTAATACAAAATACTTATTGTAGAAATGCACATTTCTGCATTTATCCTACAATTAATAACTTGCAGTCTTAAAAAGAGCATTATTTACAAGTTACATTGCATTGCACTTACATTACACAACCCAGAATGACTTCAACTTATTTACATAATCTCTAATTACACTTCTTTCCTTTAACCAGCCCATACCAGTAAACCTTACTTTCTTTAACATTATTTTACAGTACATGTACTTACAGTGTAAACAATTATACACATAATTCATGACAACATATGTTTTTATGTTCATTATAAATAGTTCAACTCAGTTAATAATGTTTAAACCTAGTTTTTTTTAAGTTATACAAGCTGTTTAAAGTCAGTTTAATGTAATCTAAGTTCAAATGACTTAATATGTTAAATTTATTCAACTTAAAATGATATTCAGTTCAGTTTAAAGGGATAGTTCTCCCAAAAATGAAAATTCTGTCATCGTTTACGCATTCTTTACTTGTTTTAAACCTTAACTAGTTTCTTTCTTTTGATAAAAACAAAATAGGATATTTAAAAAATTGTGAAAACCTGTAACCATTGACTTCCATATATTTGTTTTTCCTACTGTGGAAGTGAATGGTTACAGGTTTTCAACTTTCTTCAAAATATCTTCTTCTGTGTTCAACACAAGAAAGAAACTCAAAAAGGTTTGGAACCACTTGAGGGTGAAAAAAAGGGACTAAATCTTATTTAGGGTGAACTGTCCCTTTAATTTGATTCAACTATAAATGTAAGGCATGTAATATTTGACATGTCATAAATAGATACCTTAAGCAAATTTCCAATGTTCAGCTGAACTATGAACTAAAAACTATCATCTGATGTCCAGTGAAAAGTAGACTCACCCGAGAGAGCTTGAAACAAGAGGCCTGGAAAACGTGCTCCCTCAAGAGCGGTTGAAAACTAAGAGAGTGAGCGGTCAGTTCACCTGCTCCCCTATTTATACAGGAGCCGCTTGACCAGCACTTGAAAACCTCAAGCCTTTTTAGGACACATTACGACCCCAGCATCACACAAAGGTGGGCCGTACTGTTTGAAGACGGGTGTCACAATGGAGACTGTCGACAACGCACAGTTGCATTTAATATTAGAAGGTAATTTATGGCGCTCGGGACTATTGTTGGAAAGAGAGGCGGCCAGTTCAACTGGGAGAGAATGGCATCCCAGCAGGCCGATATAAATAAGAAGCAGTGCATTGGTCATAATGGACGAATGGCCATTTGTCTGTTGTCTGTTATCTGTCAGTTGTGAGGAACTTCTAGCTGGCCTTCAAAGGAAATCCACATTGCCGCCTCATATGGGTGTGGACGTTACACCGGGAGCACAAGCCTAACCAAATGAGGCATGATTTTCGACACAATAGAAAAGCATGGCCTCTAGGAAACTGACAGCGGTGCCATTTTTTTGTGGTTATCTGAGTGGGTGGGCCAACAATTACGAGCGATTTGATTGCATAGTGTCGAGGGAACGGCATTGTGCTGTTGACTTTGACACGTGGTGCATTTTACGAGGGAATTTTTAACGCTGTCTTTTGTGTTGTGAGGACTCTTGGACATGTTTGATAAACTGTTAACGTGTAATTAGTACGGCGTGAAAATGAAGTCGTTTTAAGTGTAGTAGAGAGTGATTATGGCCTGTCCCGCTTCTGAGGTCTCAACCTTCTTGACTTTCTAATAAGTCGAATCATACAACAACAACAACAACATATGAAGTTTGATTTATTGAGGTCAAACGCATGTCTGTTAACTTTTGTTAATTCTTACCTATATATTATATAAAACCAGCTAAATATAATATGCTTATTTTTGTGCAATACTGTTACCAAGAGTTTTTATTTGAAAGGAAAACTACTGCATTTTTCTTCTAGTGAACTTATGTATTTACAATATGTATTTATTTACTTAGTTGCTTATTTAATTAATGTACAATATTTAGCAGATTTTTTACCCTTTTGCTTTATTATTAAGTAAAACTATTAAAAACGTTTTCTAATAATTGGAATAATTATATAATATTTATATACTTGCTTACTTTCATAATGTACCATATTTAGCAGATTTTATACCAGGGGTTGCTAAACTTGTTCCTGTAGAGTTTAGCTTCAACCCAAATCAAACACACTTGATCCAGCAAATTAAGCTCTTTCTAGGTATACTGCACTAGAAACTTCCTGGCAAGTGTGTTGAAGCAAGTTGAAGCTAAACTCTGCAGGACACCAGCCATCCAGGAGAGAGTTTGAGCACCTGTTTTGTACCCTTTTACTTTTAAATAGGATCATTTTTCAACTTCCCTGTAGAGTTAAACAGTTGAGTTTAATCGTTTGTGAATCCATTCAGCCGATCTCCAGGTCTGGTGGGAGTAGGCTACTTTTAGCTTAGCTTAGCATAAGTCATTGAATCGGATTAGACCATTAGCATCTCACAAAAAAATGACCAAGTAGTTTTAATAATTTTAAATTATGTTAGATTCTAACTGGTGGTGCAAGTGTAGGGCTTTGTGTTTGCAACTATCTTCAGGTGCTGCGTAATATCATTGTGCTATTGAACGGCTGCAAAGTTCCTTGATTGTTATGTCAGAATGAGAGTATAGCTGATACTTTATCAGCCTCAAAAATACCAACTTTAAGTTTTCTGTTGGTCTTAGTACACGATGTAACTACAGAAGAGTCCAGCTTTAAATAGCAAAATTATTAAAACTTTTTAAAATTAAATCAATTCAATGATCTGGAGATGGTGGCGCAGTGGGTAGCGCTGTCGCCTCACAGCAAGAAGGATGCTGGTTCGAGCCTCGACTGGGCCAGTTGGCAATTCTGTGTGGATTTTGCATGTTCTTGCTGTGTTTGTGTGGGTTTCCTCTAGGTGCTCCAGTTTCCCCCACAAGTCCAAAGACATGCGCTGTAGGTGAATTGGGTAAGCTAAATTGTCCCTAGTGTATGTGTGTGAATGGGAGTGTATGAGTGTTTCCCAGTGATGGGTTGCAACTGGAAGGGCATCCGCTGCTTAAAACATAGCTGGGTAAGTTGGCTGCTCATTCCGCTGTGGCGATCCCAGATTAAGAGATTAAAGAGATTAAGCCAAAAAGAAAATGAATGAATGAATAAATTAATGATCTGGAGATCACCTGAATGGATTAAAAATTACTAAAACTTGTTGTACAAGTTGTAAAATGAGCCTTAAAAAAAAAAAAAGATAAACTATAAAAAAAAAAGTAAAACTATTAAAAACTTTTTTAATAATTACTTATTTATTAAATAAAATATATATTAAAGAACAATATTTGTGACAATTATAACCTTTACTTTTCTTAAAAGGGACCTATTATGGCCCTTTTAACAATACTGTATATACTGTAATACAGTATACACTCACCGGCCACTTTATTAGGTACACATGTCCAACTGCTCATTATTGCTAAATTTCTAATAAGCCAATCACATGGCAGCAATTAGCCATGTAGACATGGTTAAGATGATCTGCTGAAGTTCAAACTGAGTATCATAATGGGTGACTGTGAACATGGCATGGTTGTTGGTGCCAGATGAGTTGGTCTGAGTATTTCAAAAACTGCTGATCTACTAGGATTTTCACGCACAACCATCTCTAGGGTTTATAGGGAATAGTCCGGAAAAGAGAAAATATCCAGTGAGTGGCAGTTCTGTGGGCACAAATGCTTGTTGATGCCAGAGGTCAAAGGAGAATGGCCAGACTGGTTCGAGCTGATAGAAAGGCAGCAGTAACTCAAATAACCACTCGTTACAACCGAGGTATGCAGAAGAGCATCTCAGACTGGTTTCTTGAACATGACAATGGGTTAACTGTATTCAAATGACCTGCATAGTCACCAGAACTCAATCCAATAAAGAACCTTCGGGATGGGGTGGAATGGGAGATTCACATTATGAATGTATTCACATTATGGACTGCGTGATGCTATCAAGTCAATATGGACCAAAAGTTTTGAGGAATATTTCCAGTACCTTGTTGAATCTATGGCACAATATATTAAGACAGTTCTGAAGGCAAAAGTGGGTCCAACCCAGTACTAGTAAGGTGTACCTAATAAAGTGGCCGGTGTGTGTAAGTCTCTGCTGTCCCTAGAGTGGGCATATAATGTCTACAATAATGTTCTATAACTATTTGAACCTGCCTCTATTAGGCTTTAATCTATATTGTGCTGTTTTGGTGAACGTTGCTTTAAATTTAAATGAGATTGTGCTCTTTTCAAAAGAGGGAGGAGCTACAAATGCATCAGCATAGCAGCAGACTCAAAACAGGACTAGCAATATACAGTATATGTGAAAAACTGAAAATGTCAAAAGACGTGGCTCAGAAGAAGGCAGTCTATGGAGACTACAGTGTTCATTTGTGCATTCTAAGACCCAATCCCAATTCTACCCCTTAGCCCTTCCCTTTACCTTAAGAGAATTGGGACACCCCCACCCCTTCACGTGAACGAGCAAAACGAGGAGTGTCCCAATTCTCTTTAGCTTGAAGGCGTAGAGCTAAGGAGAAGGGGTAGATACCCCTCGAAACTGAGATTTTTCAGGACCACACTCGAAACCGAGGGGTAAGAACATTTCCCAGAATACACCATCTACAACGGCAGGATGGCTGCACACGGAAGTAAGGAGATCCACAAATTAGTATTTTTGGTCATTGTTACAAATTTTTACAACAAACAAGCACATGTTTTAATACATTCATAACCGCGTTCGTGTTTTACTGTCATGCTTTTTAAAATAAACGCAAAAATAAAAACCGCTAAATTTCACTATCTATAATCGCTAATAATAACTCCTGTACAGCAGTCCCACAACATTCTGACACTCGATGACACTCCAATACCCTGTCAGAAAAGTCTAGTGGCTGAAAATGATCTTTTTACAGCGTCTGCTATAATGTTAATGTTGTTTTTGATGTGTTTACATAGATAAATATGGCCACTTTTTAAATGCACAGTACAGTTACGATCTTATTGCCACATTATATCGTTATTATAACATGGTATCTTTGCCTTCAGGGATTTCCTGAAGATAAATACCAAAAAATAACTCAACTGGAATAACTACAGCAGTCGTGATCGTCGATCTCATTTGCTGCAAGAGCTCACGATGACATGTGAATACGTGTGCAGGTGCTGTAGTGGGTGGTGTCCCATTTCTTAGGAGTAAATTTAAAGCCCTACCCCTTTACACTCTGTTTCAGAGGGCTAAGGGGAAGGGGTAAAAAAAAACTAGAATTGG
This sequence comes from Danio kyathit, assembly GCA_903798195.1. Taxonomy (NCBI): domain Eukaryota; kingdom Metazoa; phylum Chordata; class Actinopteri; order Cypriniformes; family Danionidae; genus Danio; species Danio kyathit. The sequence goes on along the minus strand of LR812543.1, from coordinate 17,367,029 downwards.
GATTGGGCCTAAAACTCCACATTTATAATCATGTTAATCACTGACATCTTCAGTAGGTGAAAACTCTAATGGCGGATGGCTGCTTCCCACTCAGGGCTGTTTAAGCTAATGAGGGAGGGATCATTAGTAATGGGCGGGGTTTTCCCCTCTGATGACATGAACAATGGGCAGGCCCGGATTAAGAATTCAAATGCCCCTGGGCACATTGTCTTGTTGGGCCCCCTACCCGGCCGCACCCCTATAGTTGAATTAAAAAATAAGAATAATGTAATATTTTTTTAATAAAATAAATCTATAATTTATTATTTAATAATTCATATTATTCATATTATATTATCATTATCATATAATTTATTATTTAATAAATTATATGATAATGATAATATAATATGAATAATGATATACAGTACATATATTTATAGTCTACAGAGATTTTACTTATTTTAAAAAGGATTTAAAGCAAAAAAAAAAAACTAATAAAATTAGTGAAAATGAATGCTTTTTAGTATACTTGTTCAAGTTCACTGAAGCAGTACTAAAATATATATTTTAAAGGATATTCGTTGTAAATACAAATTAGTTATATTAGGATGTCGTTAAGTTTCCCAGAGATGGGTTGCAGCTGGAAGGGCATCCGCTGCGTAAAATCGTGCTGGATAAGTTGGCGGTTCATTCCGCTGTGGCGACCCCAGATTAATAAAGGGACTAAGC